>JAKWJD010000678.1:257500-299629 GCA_027705065.1 Solanum peruvianum
ATTTATCACAAAAGGTATAATTCTATAATTCTCATATAAATCATTTTATGCACGAACACTATGTTGTGTTTGGATGCGCTTCTGACCTTAAAAATGAGTTCTCCAAAAGTAAAAACGAAAATTGAATTGTGTATGAAATTATAAATTTCAAAATATAATTATTTAGGTCTCATTTGTTTACACTTAATAGAGGTCTGAATCTTAATTCATCTCATTAAGCACGTTTGATTTTTGGGTTCGAATCTGAACGATTCATATTCAGTTTATTAAGTTCATTTGTTTTATTTTTTGAAAAACCTCTTAATGGGTCTGAAGAGGTCTGAATGAATCAGATTTGTAGAAGACACTTAACAACATTCAGATTCATTTGATAAGTTATGAAATAATAAGTCATATTTTCTCAGTTTTTAATGTGTTTTTTTATCTCATAACTAAAAACTCTCTTTCTCACTTTTCTCAATAAAACACAATTTTTTTCAACTTATTAGTTTTCATAAATCCTTTCAAGTATTTTTTTATATTAATAATTTTCATGTATTGATGGATGTGTGTCAAGAACACAGGTTGCAATAATATTTTTGGTGTATTATTGTTTATCAAGGTTTTTGAATGAATAAATGACACTTCAAATTATGATTATTAGAACTTTTTTTAAAAAGATTTCATCAAAAGTTATATATTTTGCTTAAATGAAAATTTTATAATATTTTATTAATATAATGTTTTATTTCACTTCCACATACAAATATTAAAAACAAACAACATTCAGATTTAGAGACCACATCTTAATATTTAAATGTGTATTCAAATAAAAATACTTAGATCTTAATATAAATCTTAATATTTAAACGTATATTCAAATTCAAACCTCTTAATCTTAATGAAAACAAATAAAACCTTAAATATTTTTGAAAATTTGATATTATGAATCTCAATCTTTAATTTTTAATTAAACAAGTTGGGGCGGCAGTGGCACTACGAGTCTAGAAGAGGACAACTACTTTAGGCTCCTATTTATTTTTGGAATGGAGATGTGCGGAAAATTTTGAAAATTATAATATTTTTTTTTAATTTTAAAATAAATTGATTTTTTTTGAATTAAAAGATAATAAAAATATTTTTAAAAAGTAAAATTACATAGAAAAAATTACTATACATGCATATCATGAGTCTGAAAATAGTATTTATAGATTTTTTAATTATTTTTTCAATTCTTATATGATAATTTAATATTTATATTGGAGTCCGATTATTTTACGACTTTATAAAGCCCCATTTGGAGAATTTGCTATAGAACTTTTCTTTATATTAAATTTCAAATTTAAAACTTTTAACTAAAAAATAAATTAACTTTATTAGTTTATGACAGTATTTATAGAGTTTTGACACCCAAAATTATTATATATACTTTTATTGAAAATAGATTTCAGAAGTCAATAATTGTACCACGTAGAGTAACAGCCACCATTCTTTTGTGACAATGACAATATATATAAACTTGTTGACATGACTTTACCTTTAGTTTGAGCCTAGAATTTATATTTATTCTTAAACCTGGTATTAATTATCATTTGATAAATTAATTGTGTGTTCTCTTACATTACTTTGGATGATAGAGAAGATCTAGCTAGCTAGCTAACCCCTAATAATTAATTAATTATATTCCTATTGTCTAAGTAAAGAAAAATCACATTTTACGTACCTTGCTAGAAAAAAAAATCTTCGTAAAGATTGTCATAGAAGAATAAAATAACAAATCTATGTTTGATAGAGTGTATAAAATTAGTAATGTTTGTATTAGCAGTGCTTGCATTAGTTATGCAAGCATTATTTCTTATACGTTGTTTATTTTGATGTATTAGAAATAACAAATCTTGCATAATTTCTATTTGAAAATATATATTTATAAAAATACCCTTCACACTTTATTTATTTTTACACCTTTTATGCAAGTTGCAACAAAGTCATTTGCTAAAACAACATTAACTCCTCATCTTCTTCTTTTTCTCAAAAATAATATTAAATAGTTATGCTGTTTGAGTTAAAATATTTTCTCTAATACACTCTACCAAACAATTTCATAATGTATAAATATATATCATCTAACTTGATTTCATTTCAAATTTAAGTCGTAGTAATAATTAAACGAGTCCCTATTTGTTGTTGTTGTAGTATGCAACATTAATGTGTGTGTGGTAGAGAGTAGGTGAGCAGTAGTGATGGAGATAGTGAAATTCCACCCAAAAATGCGAACTTTTAAATATACATATATATGGTTAAAATTTCTTGACTGGACTTAGGTTATTGTTGCAGCTAGAGAATATTTGTATATTGGTTAATTAGTACCAAAGGGACTACTGAGAGGAAAATGACATTCAATTTTTCTACTTCAATAAATAAATTCATCTGTCTTTTTTCTTATTATTATTATTTTTAGATGAACATTTAAAATACTTACTATACTTGTCTAACATTCAAGGTACGTACACGTGCGTTCTTGATGTGTATATGAATGTGTCAGAGAATACCCTGGCCTAGCTTCATGATGTTGATATGAGTTTCACAGACACAACTTAAAAGTATGATACATCAATTTCTTTTAATTTGAATTTTATGTGTTTTAGTTTGGAGCGTGTATAAATAAAAATTTAATTGATATAAACTCTAGTAAGTAGATATATGTATTCTATTTGATATTGAAAGCGTATTTTTATAAGGGGTTACTGGATTGATGTGAAATTATGCTCTCTCTTTAGATCACATATAGTAGTGTTATATTTTTAAAAAATATTGAAATATAGATGTGTGAACTCACACTTGGAGTATCATATAATAGGATAATGATTGGATGCATTCTCTATGTGAGGTTAGAAATGTAAATTTTATGTTTATTTTGTTTAATTTTTCTTTTTAAAATTAAATAACAGTTCTCTAAGTGATGATAATTGATAGCATTTTTGACATTTTAATTATATATGTATATATAATAATCAATTTTGGTCCCATAATATTAAAATTTAACAATTTTCAGTAGTAAAAATCTAAATGTCAAATCGATCAAATTTATATGTTAGATCAAGTTTTTCGTAATTCATCTCAAAATCTTCGATACGTCTCTGTTTGACATTCTACATAACGTACTACATGCATTTACGTAGCAATTTCACATTCTACATAGCGCTTTATGTGTATTTTTCACATGGACGTGTATGTACATTTGTTTAATTTTATGCAAATTCAAGTGTCCTCTTCTGCATATCTAAAGTCAGAGAGCATAATTACCGGTTATAGTTAAGTTAAAAAGCACGTTTATATTTTATATTAAATTCATAATGTAGGACTCATTTTATCATTTAAAAGATTTTTTTTCCGATTCTTTGAATATCAGTACTGTTTGTCCATAAATTTAATTTCGATCTGAAGTTGTATTTTAAATTGGAAAAAAAATAATAATCTATAAAGTGTTTTTCAGCTTAGTTGTTACTTTTGAAGTTGTATTTTAGTACGTCCATCATGCAATTGTGAAATTTGAAATATATATATATATATATATATATATATATATATATTATATTATATATATATAATATATATATATATATATATATATATAATGAAAATAATATTTTTAAATTTGGAGATATTTTTAAAATTTTGCGAAGAATTTAGAATGAATAAGATGTGAATAACTTTTTAGTACTTTTCAAATAAAATACATTCAAACCTAAGTAATATTTTTAAGAATATATATGATTAAGTACAACTTCATTTTTAAATTTAGCATTATCAATTTCAAATTAAATAAAAAAAATTAAAATTTATAGCTAATAAGTTTAGAATAAACAGTGTTTTTTTCTTCTAGACAATAGTGGAATTGTTACTACACCTAAGAAACTACATCTAATACAACTGCATTTATTTTCTGTACGTATCATATTTATCGTTTAACAGTTTCTTTTCCATAGAGATTTAATTGATAAAAAAAATTATAGTAGACCACACTAACTTTAACGTCTTCCTTTGCTAACACAATGATTTATTGAATGTTTGGCCAAATTTTGAGCAAGTCTATTTTCTCTTCTCCAAAAGGGTGCTTTATGGGAGATTTGAAGTGTTTGGCTAAATTTAAAAGTAATTTTAAATAGTAACATAAGCAATTTTTATTGTGGGAATAAGTTATGAATATCTGTTTTCCCCAAAAAGCAAAAGTAGAAGATAATTTTTTTTTTCAAAATAAAGTTATCCTTATAACAAGTGTATTTTTATTTATAATAATATTTATCATTAATTTAAGAGAAAATGGTCTAAAATTTTTCTAATTTATATTCAAAATTTCAGTTACACACTCCAATTTTATAGGTGTCTTATTATTTCTCTATTTTCTACACACTTAAACGCTGATCATAACACATAAACCAAACAAATATTCCAGCCTGATTGCACGCGCCAGGTCCCCCACTTTTCAACTCCAAATTTTAGTTTTTCCCCAATTTCCTTCCTAAAACATAAAGACCCATAAAAAAATAATATTCTTTTCTCTTTTCATCTCCTTCTCCACTTGCATATGCATTTTTGTTGATAATCGAAGGAATTTGTTGAGTATTTTCAACTTGATTCATAGTTTATCAACTAGTTAGTTCTTTATCCCTTATTTCGAGTTTTTATTTTACCCCTTAGGTTTTTGTTGATTCGTGAAATTAAGAGCAACACTGGGTCTGATTCATACATACAAAGCTTATTCAAACTTTCATTTGTCATTTTTAAATGAATGTTGAGAAAATTCAAAACTCAAATTAGAGACCTAAAAAGAAATTAGAGCAGATTAAAAACCCTAAATTCAAGATTTGAAGTAGAAATGAACATAAACAACTAAAAAAGCCTACTAATTTTTTTTTAGCAAAAATCGTGATTTTTCTAATAAAAAGAACAAGGGTTGATGGTGGGAAGAAAAAAAATGATTTATTTGATGGTGGGGAAGGTGATTGTTGGAGAAAGAGAAAATTTTCGTCAAAATTTAAGATGTTTTCACCTTCTCACGTGCCTACCTCCTAGGACAGGTCAACGTTTAAGCATGTAGAAAATATATAAATATGGAATTCAGGGGAAATAAAACACTCGTGGAATTGAAGTATATAGTTAAAATTTCAAATATAGATTGAGGAGTTTTTAGATATTTTCTCTTAATTTAATTAATCATGCTTATTCACCTATTAGCCTTTTGATAAATATGAAGCACTGTTGATCGATTTATACAGTCAACATATATAATATTTTTTAAGTACGAATTGATAAAGCCTTTATTAAGTGATGTTAATTAAATAATTTTCAATCATATCATTAAATATAAAATAAATATTATCAGTATTTTATAAATATTAAGGAGTTGATCCCATAATTTTATAAAAATTGTACACTAATAAAATCAAAATAGAACAAGAAAACATTTTTTTATGATTCTTTCCAAAAATATACTCAAATAGACAGTCAACAAAAACATATCTACTTCAGCCTCAATTCTTTCTCACGTAATACTTTCGTCTCTCACGATACATGTCCACTATACTAAAAATAGATGTTCAGCCAATACTTATCTACTTTATGAAATTTATGGATAATTTTGCACTTAATTTCTAATTTACCCTTATCATTAATTATAGTCATTTTCGTATTCTATTTTTCAAGATATTGTATTTATTATATTCAAAGAATGATATAGTAAAATTACCCTTTTATTTATAATTTCTTAAGGGAAGTGTCCAATCAATAGTGAACGATTATTATTGAACGGAGAGGGTAAATTATAAGAGAATACACATAGTATTTAATAGAGTAGTATTGATGTAGGATATAGTGGAGTAATATTGCCTTATTTATAAACATCATCATCATCATTATCTAGAAATGTGATGACACTCCAATGAGATTGTTGTAATTGATAATGTTATGTCTCAAAAACAAAAAAAAATGGCTTGTGATTGGCATGATTTTGATGTTTGGTGAGGTTTAAGGTTAATTTGGACATGGTATGAAAAATATGAATGATGATTGCCAATGGTGTCGGATTTTTTGACTACTTCACCAAAACGACTCAATTGTCTTTCAAGTTTTATGTCCACACTACACTTTTCTTTTCCTTTGGTGCCTCATACAATAATTGCCTCATTTTTAAAGGCTTCCATGCTTTTTTTTCTTACAAAAGTTATCCCAACTAACAATTTCGATTCACATATAACTCGTATTTTAAAAAAAAATTATTTTACATATTAGAATTATGTCACTTCAAAGTATATATACACATTTATACATGTAACTGTTGTCTAAGCACTCTAGCAATCACTATCCACACTTACATAGATATACGTCCATCTAATTTCTGCTTTGAAAAGACGCGCACATCCAATTATAGTTAGATATTATATGAGTGTAATTTTCAGTTAGGATGAGATATTCTATGCGTACGGATACATATATTTTGCTATATTTTGAATTATAACAAAATATTGTTATTTTTCCCTCGGCCAAAATGGGCGTTGATAATATTATTTATGAACTTTTATCTATCATTTTACTTCCTCAATTCCAAATTAACAATAACTCAAGCTCAAAAATATATATATCTCATTAGAATTGACACTAGGAATTCAGGATTAAAATTAGTAACGGTTTCCACTTTCCTGTATGTCTCAATATTAAAGAAGTAGTTTTTTTTAATATTACTCTTTTTTTTTTTAAAAAAAAAAACTTAGTAAATTATATTATATATTTATAATGTGCGTGATTTTCTATATTCTCCTCCTATTTTGAATATTTGTTGAACTTCCATACGTTCACACGTCTCTGTTTTTCTATGAGATATCATTCTCCTCGTAAATTGTAACTATTGTTATTATTTCACTATTATTGTTTCTATATAATTATTAAATAAAAAAAATGGTTAAATGTTTGTTTACGAAAATAATTCCTTTTCTCTATGTTCATTAACTTAACAAACCTAAAGATGCATAATTTAGGCCTTCATTATCCAAGAATCATTGGATCCCAAAAAAGAAGAGTCCATTTGCACGTCTCAGGGCCCAATGACAAGTTATAGACAAAAATGAGACACTACCACCATTACAACTTTCATTTTGATAACTACTATCAATAATAAGAATTAACATAAAGAAGGCCTCAATTAGGGTGTGTTTGGTACGGAGGAAAATGTTTTCCACGGAAAATGATTTTTTAGAAAATGTTTTCCACGGAAAATGATTTCCTAGAAAATGTTTTCCTGGATAATAATAGATTTTGGACTTATTTTCTCATGTTTGGTTTGTGAGTAGAAAATATTTTTCGGAAATGATTTTAAATGCTTGATTTATGAATGAGAAATATTTTTGAGAGACAATTTTTTATTTTTACTAGAGTAAAAAATAAATTATGAAATTGAAAATATTTTTTAAAAATAAAATTATTATTTTTGTGGAGTGGGGTGGGGAGTAGTGGGTGGTCGAGGGGGTAGGAATGAAAAAATAAAAATTTAAAGTTAATAGTATTTTTAACAAATAATATTAATTTCTTAGGGAGCTGGTAGGGAGGGTAGGAGTTTAAAAATAAAAAATTGAAGTTAAAAATACTTAATAAAGCAAAATTAATTTTTCGGTAGGGGTTGGGGTTGGGGGGGGGGGGCTGGCTGGCTGGTGGGTGGGGGGAGATCAGGGATCGGGTGAAAAAATAAAATTTCAAAACTGAAAATATTTTTTAAAATTAATGTTTTTCCTAAAAAAAAAATGTAATTTGAAATCGGAAGAGAGTTTTGGAAAATGTTTTCCTTAATTTTTGAAGGGAAGTCATTTTCCTTATTTTGAGGAAAATGAATTGATTTGAAAAACATTTTCCAGAACTTTTCTCCCAACCAAAACATAGGAAAATTCGAAAATATTTTTCTTCATACCAAACACACACTTATTATTGGAATAATTTCAAATATGTGCAATAAAATAATTAGTTTACAAAATAAATATAACTATATTGTTATTTACATATGCCGAGATGTGAGGTGTATGTAGATGATGATGATCACCCAAATATGTGTTAGCGCCCTTGACACACTCTAGAAAAGCCAAAAGAAAAAGTTCATAATCTCAAAAGATAGCCAAAAGGCATGGATATTTTACATTGACTAAACATTATTGACACACAAAAAGCTAAATATAGCTTACATATATACATATGTTATACACTGATAATACATAATGATGTATTTAAAAAGTTAAAATATAAATTAACTACATTTGAAGTATACACTGATCATTCATTTCTGAAACACAAAATCTCTTTTAAACGATTCCAAATTTTAGATATGAAATTCTCATGATGTTTTGATCTATAATTTGCTTAAACGAATTATGCCGAATGGTCTTCTGGTGTAATTATCCCATCAGATTATATCTCATACTAGTGACCCTTTTTTCCCCCTAAAATAATATTACTCTCAATCATATTCTTCCAGTTAGGATAATCTTGAAATATATATCTACTAGAGTTAACCTGTTTGAATTGGGCTTATTTAGGTGCTTTAAACCAAAACAAACATTAAGCACTTTGAAAGGATTTGAGTAACTTAAAAAAGTACTCATAAACACTTTAGTTTTAAACTAAAGATAAAATTAAGCTAAAAATCATAAGTTAAAATTTCTACTGCTCTAAAGTGAAATTGTAAAAAATATGTGTTAACAATGAGATTCGAACATTGGTACAACAACACTAAAAGAGTTTAAGTACCCATCCTAGAACCATTGGGCCAACTATATGATTTATTCATTGAATGCTCTATGTCAATTTTATACAAATACCTATCGATTTCTACATAGATATATATATTTCGTAACGAAGTTAATGGGTGCTCAACACCCGGCGGACACCATCCGCCCCTGCATATGTATATACAAATTTCACCAAACAACTGTGAAGGCATTACATATGTCTTAAAGCTTTCTAAGATCAGCATTTCTCTTAAGAGTAAGTAAAACACATATTAAAATTGTGCAGAAAATAGGTCTCAACAAAGGACTAGTAGTTTTCATAACAAATACTGCAACTACAACAAATCAATCCCTATTTAGACTTAAAAAATAATTGCTATCAAGAGTGCATCATAAGCAATGAAGGAATCAAGTCCTTTACGGTGGACTATAAGAGACCGTTGATACAGTGGTGGACACAAGATTTTTATTTAGGGAATTCGAAAAATAAAAGCATAAACGTGTAAATAAGCCAACAAAATTTTTGCAAAGAATGTGATCCTTGATTTCTTTTGGATTTAAAATCACACTTTTAGCATGTTTTATAAAAAAAAAAACTTAAAATCAGAACTGGAATTAAAAAAAATAATTTAAAAATGAAACTAAAAAAGTGAAAATTAAAATTCTAGCTAGGGGATTCAAACCCTGAACATCGGGCATAATTTCAGAGGAGCTTACCACTAGGAGATCTCATTTTCCTTGTCATTGAGGAGGTTCAAAATATATATATTCACATAAATATAAAAATTTTACCGTATATATGGTGTAATTTCTTAGCGACGAACCCCTTGACTTACCTGTGGATCCGCCCCTGGTTGATCAAGCCAAGGTAGATTCCAAGCGCAAAGATATCTCTAAGTTGTTCATATATAGTATATGTTCAACTCCTTTAAGATGAATGCTATATCCTATGAATTCTTCTATTATGTACGTAAAGTACTATAAATCAAACCTTGTATTATTAATGCAACCAGGGGCGGACCCACATGGTGTCCGCCGGGTGCTCGAGCACCCATTAACTTCGTTACGAAATATATATATCTATGTAGAAATCGATTGGTATTTGTATAAAATAAACATAGAGCACCCAATGAATAAATCATATAGTTGGCCCAATGGTTCTAGGATGGGTACTTAACACTTTTTTAGTGTTGTTGTACCAAAGTTCGAATCTCATTGTTAACACATATTTTTTACAATTTCACTTCATAATTACTTGCATATCAAAAGTATGCAAGTACATTAATGCAACCAATCAAGGAACCACTTATGTCTGTTCAAGAGCTTCTTACAAACACTAATTAGATTTCCGTATATAATGATACTGTGTAAAGCATCATCTGCCTCATATAAAAACAATTCAAGGGAACACAAAGATAACATTTTCCATCAAAACCATCGGTGGGTAAAAGGTCTTGTTCAAAGTTTGAGATTATTACAACAATTTTGATCAAAATTTGGATATATTTCAAATCTTTTTCCCTATTAATTACAATCTACTTTGCAAACATATTTTAATTAGTTTATAGTTTTCAGTGTTTAGTGTTTAGATATATTATTTCAAATATGATTTTATAAATATTTATTTTGTATTCGAATCAAAAGTTATAACTATATTACTGTAGATTTCATATAGAATGTATCAACAATCATCTTTGTAAGTATTTTATTTTGCATTCAATATTATTGAAGCCTTTAATATTATAAATTTAGCATATTGAATGTTGATTGAATGTATTTCGTACTCATGTGTATTTTACAATTTTTTTTTATAGATTCTTATTCATTTTACATTTTAAAGTTCTAGCCTATCACACACATAAGTAAAAAATAAATTCAATCTATTATTTAATCATCGTGTAATTATAAGAAAAAGAAAAAAAAAGGTCGAAGGAACCAACTAAAAAATCAAAATAAGAAACCCGATTCTATACTGATTAAATTTGATTTATAAATTTAATAAGTTGATATAATTAATTTATTTATTTCCGATAAAAAAATTTAATTCAACTTTTTTTTATTCAATTCAACTCGATTTAATTATATTGATACTGAAGAAATGAGAAGAAGTTGATACATACACAAGAGGACATTGATGTAAATATAAAGAGTTATATAGTTAGTAGTTTATCATGTTAGTTAGAAGTTGTTATTTGCATCTTAGCTGACATGTGATAGGTAGTTAGTTAGACTTTATCACATTATACTATGATGTATACTCATGTGGGTTAATTAATTCAATACACACAATTATAATTTTCTCTCTAAAGTGATGTATCTTCATCTTCTGTGCACAAATTAGGTCACAAATTTTCAATAATTCTACGTTGTATCAGAGCTTGAACTCATGATTATGAGTTAGATCTTTTTTAAACTGTGTAGACTTGTGTAATTTGTTGTATTTTTTGTTGATTTGATCTCTAACAATGTCTAAAACTGACATTGTTTATAATCATTAGGAATGTATAGACCAAACTGTAAAGTCAAAACGAATCGATGGACCAAGTCAAATCAAAAAATAAAACTGACTTATGGTTTGGTTTGATTGGTTTGGCGTTGAAAAAGAAAAATCGATCATTCTTGATTTGATTTAATATTAATAAAAAAAGTCAAATCAAATCCAACCCAAACCGACATAATACATATATAATTTTAACTTTTTATACATTAAAGTATTTATATAATCTATTTTGTAAATATTTTAAAATTAGTTTAATTAATTTTCAATATGTATAAGTCATATATATATTCAGATTTGGCTTATAACTTGTAAATTATAATATATATTTGTCCTTTAATTGGTGAAATGATCCAAGCCCAGTACAACCTAAAAGTTCAAATCCTAGAAACTAGTCATATTCTCACTTTTCACTTTCCAATCTTTCCACTTTCCAGAGAGCTGCTCAATCTTCCTCTTCCCATTCTTCTCATTCATACACTCGTCTATTTGGTGATAGTAAGGTATGCTTTCCTTTTTTCTTTTTTTGAAAATGTAAATTTATAAATGAAAATCGTCACTTACGATGGTTGCTGCTACCACAAATCTTAAGTTTTTGTGTGTTGCTTTCTTAGATGGAGACTACGGCTGGAGCTGATGTAGAAATGATTATCGACGGTCCTCCAGTTGTATCAATACCTCAAAAGAAAGGTAAAACACTCTTCATCTCTGCGCTCCTCCTAAAAGGCAAAAAGAACAACCCTAATAGATTCCAATCCTAGAAATGGTAATACAGGGAGAGAAACATCACAAATTTGGAATTACTTTGCTCAATTCATTGCTAAAGGAGGTAAACAAAGAGCAAAATGTAACTATTGTGTAAAATACTTTGCCACTGAGACAAACAAATAGAACTTCTGTATTGTGGTCACATTTAAATGAGAAATGTCTCGAATCTCCCTTTAGATTTGCTGATAGAAGGCAAACAACCTTGAAATTGTACCAATCAAAGTAGGGGGACAAGAAAACGGAACAAGTTTTATACAAAAGGTTGTGTACAGTGTGGAAGATATCAGGAGGGCCATCACCGAATTAGTTATTATTGATGGACAACCATTTAAAGTTGTTGAAGGCGAAGATTTAAAAAATTGATGGCCAAAGCTTTGCTAATTTTGAATTACCTTCATGGATAACTATGGCTAAACATTGCTTGAAGATCTATCAAGAAGAGAAAGAGAAGCTTAAAAAAGTTGTCAAGAATCAATATATGTATTACTAGTGATACATGGACATCACTTCAAAATTTGACTTATATGGTTGTGGATTCTCATTAGTTTGATGATGAATGAAACTTACAGAAAAAAATTCTTAATTTTTTCCAAACTCCGGATCACAAGGGCGAGACTATAGCTAAAAGTATTGAAGCATGCTTGTTGAATTATGAAACTGAAAACTTGTTTACAGTGACTCTGGATAATGCATCTGTCAATGATGATGCCATTAAGCATTTGAAGATACGTATTGGTGATTGGAAAAGGGCCATATTGAGAAATAATTTTTTACATGTTAGATGTAATGTTCATATTTTGAACATAAAGAAGGTTTAGATGAACAAATTGAATCAATTTCTCGCATAAGGAATAAAGTGAAATATGTCAAGTCTTCTACTTCTAGGTATGCCTCTTTCAAGTCATATGTTGAGAAGACTAAGTTAGACATTCATGGTCTCTTAAGTCTCGATGTTGAAACTAGGTTTTCATTGGAATTCTACATATATGATGTTATAAACTGTTGTAAATTTTTAAATGGCCTTTGCAAGGATGCACGTGGATGATCATAACTATTGAAAGTATTGTCTTCAAAGTGAACTGAAAGACATCCAACTACAAATGATCGGCAGGTTGTGAAAGGTTTTATAAATTTTCTTTAAATCTTCTATTAGTCTACTTTACAATTTCTAGGGAACTTCTATTTTAATTCTAATTTATTGTGTCATGATTTATTCAATGTTCGAAGTTCTATACTGAAGTATTGTTGTAGTGAAGATTTTATTTTGATTGACATGACTGAAAGGATAAAGGTAAAGTTTGATAAATATTGAAAAATCTGAAAATTTGAAGATGTTGTTGTTCATTTCTATTGTATTGAATCCTAGGTATAAGATGCAATATGTCAATTTTATTCTTAGCAAAACGTATGGCTCCTTACTAGGTAAATTAAAGGCAGATAATGTGGAAGGTGTCTTTAAACATTTTTATAATCACTATCATTATTCTTCGACTGAAACTTTTACAGAGACATTGGAGGTGACACTAACATGATGGGTGAAATAGATGATATATTGCATTATCAATGGGAGAAACATTTAGAAGATGAGGAAAACATTGGAAAAAATCTGAGCTTGATCTTGGTGGATAATATAGAGAAGCCAAAAGATTTTAATATCTTGACTTGGTGCAAGCTTCATTGAATAGATATCCAACTATTTCAAAAATGGCAAGGGATGTTCTTTCTATTCGCGTGTCCACTGTTGCATCTGAATCAACTTTCAGTACATGTGGTCGTATTCTTGATTCATATCGAAGTTCTTTATCACCAAAGACAATAGAAGCTCTTATTTGCACTAACAATGGATACAATCACCTTCTAAAAATGGAAGGTTCAAGATTATTTGGAGGAAGTTCATAAAATTGAAGAAGTTAAAAAAGGTAATTTACTAATTTAATTCTTAATTCTCCATTTCTTTTATTAATTTTCAACTTTGAAAATAACTTTATGCTAGTTTCTAACTAACAAATTTGAGTTGATAAGTGATTCAATATCTAATTACTCATTTATGTGCTAACAATTTTTTTCTTTCAGAATGTCCAGGTTCTCCTTTGAGTATCGATTAGTTTAATGAAAGAACTTTTTGTAATTCTTTTGATATATAGGTATTTCCTTTTCCTTTATTGAAATAGCATTTCACAGTTCTTTATTATCTAACAAAGTTAATTTTACAAGTCTAGTTAATTGTTCATGTACTGATAATTTTTTTCTTTCAAAATGTATGTCTAGATGACTGTAACACGCCAAAAATTTTTTGAACTAAGACTCCAACCATTCTTTGTAATGATATTTTTACCAAGGATATTAAAAATTTATTAAGTGTTAAGTTCAAATCACTAGATGTAGTACCTTGAGTTCTAAAAAGAACTAAATTGGAAAGAGCGAAATCTAAAATTTTGCAAGTTATGCTTAAGTATGAGTTTTATGTCAACTTCAAATGATCATAATTGTCAACACAGAATGATTTAGGTTGCTTCAAAATAACTTAGGAAAGATCTTTGAATTATTTTCCAACGACACCGAGTTTGTTAAGTTTCGAGTTCGGATGAGTGAGATATGATCTTTTGAAGTTAAGTTGCCCTGTTAAGGAAAGTTAGCCGAAAATAGTAAGGGGTATTTTGGTCTTTTCCTTATCCAAACAGATTTAATTCATTTTTAGTAAGTTTTTAAGGGTCTAATACTATTAGTTCAGTTTTATAATCCTAATATACGCCTAGAATTTTAGTTGTAAGTTCAAGAGGAGAAAAGAAGAGAAAAGAGGAGAGGGTCAAGCGTTCATTCAAGAAGTAAATATTTTGCTAAGAACCTAATTCTTGAGATATGTAAGTTTCCATAGTGTTGGGTTTGTTCACCCACACGCCAATCATGTTATTTTCAGCACAATTTCATTCTTAAAGTTGAAACATTAGAGTTCTTAATGAGTTCTTGATAAGGTTCTTGAAGTTTCATTAAGTTTTCATGTAAGATTCTATTTGGGTCAACTTTAAACGATCATATCTCTAAGTATATAAAGAGTTACGTTAGTCATAACCTATACAATTAAAGGTAATTGAATCTACTTTCTAACACCACTAATTTCACATTAATCCAATTCTTGAGTAAAAAGTTATGAATGATTTAGTAACCTATACAGTGTTGTTACGAATTAGCCGACGGAAAAATATGAAAAAGAGTTGTTTTTGTCTTCTTACCTCCAAGAAAACCATAAACGAATTTCTTGACTAAAGAAAAGCTCAAAACAACCATATTTTCATCTTCACCCATGAAAATCATAATTTTTTGTCATAGAGATTTCAAGAAACTAATTCAACAATCTCAAGAAAGGTTTTCTTGATTGTTTACCTTCAAGCTAAGGTTTCAAGGTTTCTAATCAAGTTCTTTTTTAAGATTCTTAAATATTCTTCAAGAATCTTATTCTTCTAGGTATGTAATTGTTGGACTAGTTTGTTTTCACGCCCTACATCTACTTTAAAATCAATAAAATAAGAAAATCTACAATTCTATCCTAGATTTGAGTATTGTTGAGATAAGTTGATTTTGAGTTCTTGAGTTCATGCTTATTTAAATTTCTATTCCTAATTATAAAATTGCTATATTGTTATTAATATCCTTCGTATTATATACCATAACTCTTGAGTTCATAATTCACATTCAAGAGAGAGTTCAATTGTGAATCCTTTGATATCAACTATTGATTTGTACTATGTTTTGAGGAAGTAAGTAATAGAATGAGAAGAGTTGTATACATGAATTCCATGTAGTTATTTAGACTTTCAAGTCGAGTCGTTCATACTCATAACTTCCGCATGAACTCCATCAGTTAAGTACCTTTGAAAGGAGTAACATCTTCAAGTTCTAAGCAAGTTTCTAACACATTTGAGTTGATATTTCTAGTTATGGGACTATAACATATTACCCATGAAGTCTTTAAGTTGAATTTTTCATTCCCATAATTCCGCATGAACCCTATATGTCGAGCAGTCTTGAGACGAGGAGTATTTTCGAGTTTTTGAGTTTAGTTGTTCATGCTCATGATTCTGCATGAACTCTCTGAGTCTAGCATTCTTGAAGAGAGTAGTATTATTGAGATTCTTGAGTTTCAAGTATTGAGTCCTATCTATGGTTATTGAATACCTTGCATTGAGTGTTCACGTCCATAATTCGACATAAACCTTATCTTAAGAAGACTTTTACAAATGTTTTCACTTTGTTTTAAGACTTAGATTTTGAGTTGAGTAAAGAGTAAAGAGTAAAGTTGAAATTCATTTCTTTAAAAGTATATGGGGACTAAGTATTCCCAAAGATATCTAAAATATTTTCACCTTTAAATAAGAACGGAAATTGAGATTTCCAAGAGTTTTTGGGCTAGTTTTCAGAAAAGAGTAATGACTTTCTAAGTGAAGCAAGAAGAAAAGCTGAGATTTCCAAAATAGCCTTTGAGCTAAGTTTTTGGGCATTAATCTCAAATTACAGATGAAGAATGTTTTCAAAACATAAGAGCAAGTATATTTTGGGAGTAATATTTAGCACTGAATTGGGGATGAGCATAAGTTCAGATAACTTACGTCTCCATAAAATTAATGGGTAGAAACGAGTCGTACTTTTTATATGAGTGTTTTTCACAATAGACTAGTGGATCCCCTAAGTTAAGTTAGGTCCTATACTGATGACAAGGTATAGGATGGTCCTTGGCAGCGTGAGGTAAAATGTTGTATCATCACTATAACTCTTAAGTGATAGTTGTCGGTTAGAGATACTCCCACAGAAGTTATTGTATTTTTACATACATCAGTTAATTGTATTTTCATATACATTTTAGAGTTATGATGTATCTTTGTTATACACACAAAGTTGACATCATGTTTTTAAACAACTTTTCTTTATATTGCACTTGTTTTAAATTGTTTTATATCAAAAATGAATTCATTTAAGTATCAAGAGTTGAGTATTTTTAGTTGAGTACTGTGATTCATTATGTCGAGTATTATATCTTTAAAGTTGAGTATCAAATCTTTGAAGTTGATTATCTAATCTTAAGTTGAGTATCTTATCATTGAGTATTTCTAAGTTGAGTAAGTTAGTATTTTGGAGTATCTTTGAGTACTCTTGAGTTGAGTAAGTTGAAAAGAGGTAAGTATATGTCCATTTTTATCAAGTTCAAGCTTATGTTATGCTTTAGAATTCCCCTTACATGCTCGTACATTCCATATACTGAGCCATTTGGCCTGCATCTTTTTATGATCCAGACACAGATACTCAGAATCATTAACAAGAGCTTCCTTGATACATTCAAGAATTTGAGTTAGATATGGTGAACTTCCTTGCTTTCGAAGGATTTAGTTTACTTTTAGTTTAGTCGGGATGTCGTGGGTCTAGTCTCGACTTCCATCTTTAACAGTTAGAGGCTTCATAGATAGTTAATATTGTTGAAAAGTCTGTATCATTTATTTTATTAAGTGTTTTAAATACTTGAGTTGCCTATTTTGGGGTGAGTTCAATATATTTTATTTATGCAGAGTTTTCTTTTGAGATAAAGCTTTGTATTTCAGTTTTATGAATTTTTATTCAGTTTTTCAGTTTTGTATGCTTGAGTTGGTCTTCCGCTTGTAGTCAGCCAGGATGAGGGTTTGATTGGGGACCAACAATGGTTCTTGAGTATCGACCACGTCCAGTGTGTGGACTCGAGTCGTGATAATGACGTTTTGAGAATATATTAGCTTGGATGAAGAAAATATATAGCTACGTCATTGTCATGATTCGAGTTTACACCCGGAACGTAGCCAACACTCAAGAACCATTGTTGGTCCCAAGCGAACCCTCATCGTTGCTGACTATAAGAGGAAGACTAACTTAAACATGCAAAAGCTTAAAACTGAAATAAAAGTTCATAAAACCTAAATACAACTTTAAGTCCAAAGAAAACCCTGTATAATAAAATATATACAACTCGCCATAAAAAGTCAACTTTTGTCTTTAAAACATTTAAAAAAATAAATGAAGACTTCTAAAACTTAACTGTCTATCTATGAAGTCTCTAAATGACAATGATGGAAGTCTGGACAGGACCCACGACCTCCTAACAACTGAAAGTAAATGGAATACCGTAGCTAACTCGAACTCCATGTGACATCAACGAAACTCCTGTTGAAAATCTTGAATACCTGGATCTGCATCATGAGAAGATTCAGGCCAAATGGCTCAGTACGTGAAATGTACGAGCATGTAAGGGGAATTTTAAAGTATAACATAAGCTTGAACCTGATAAAAATAGAAACATACTTACCTCTTTTCAAATGTACTCGACTCAAGGAATACTCAAAACTACTAACTTACTTAACTCAAAAGTACTCAAGGATAAGATATTCAACTCAAGATTAGATATACTCAACTTCAAATATATGATACTCAACTTGAAACTCAACTTTGGATACTCAACTCATGAATACTTAAATTAACTCATTTCATCATAAAACAGTTTAAAACAAGTGCAATATAAAGAAAAACGAAGATTGATTGAAACATGATGTCAACTCATAATCATAATATCATTAAAAAACATATCATGCTCCCACTGAAAGTCTACCAATGCATGAATTAAGTCTCATACCCCCACTTACACTAAGCAGAAACCCTTAATGAAACATGTAATTTTTACTGGGGGAGTTTCTCTAACCGTCAATTATCACTTAATAGCTATAGTGATGGTATAACTTTATTAGGCCCACACTGTCCGGTCATCCTACACCTTGCTGGAATATAGGAACTGAACTAGTAAGTGGATCCACTAGTCTATTTGGATTCATAAAAAAAGTATGACCATTTTCTATCCATGATGGCTACATGATTTATGGAGACTTGAGTTAATATAAACTCACATCTCCATATCGGTGCTCAATACTACTCCCAAAAATATATTTAGCTCATATGTTTTAAAAACTTATCTGCGATTTGAGATTAGTGCTATAAAACCTAGCTCAAAGGCTATCTTGAAAATCTCAATTTTCTCTCTTGCTTCATTTAAAAAGCGGTTACTCTTTTTCGAAAACTAGCCCGAAGGCTCTTTGAAAATTCAGTTTTTGTTATTATTTAAATGTGAAAAAATTTTAAAACTTCTTGGGAATACTTAGTTCCCACATACTTCTTTGAAGAAAAGAACTTCAAATCTGAACTCTTTGCTTAACTTTGAAACTGAAGTCTTAAAATAAGTTAAAGTGCTAGTGAAAGACTTTTGAAAACTTTATAAACTTCTCTTTGACTTGCCTCTTAACTTTCCTTGAATTGAAGTATGAATTCCAGGTTCATGATCTCATGTTTATGGATGATTTCATGATGTTCAACTTGGAGGGTTCATGCGGAATTATGAGCATGAACTATTCAACTCAAGGACTCAAAGACACTTCTCATCTCAAGACTATTTGACTTTTAAAGTTCATGTGGAATCATGAACATGAACAATTCAACTCAAGGACTTCACAGTTAACATGTTATAGTCCCATGATTATAAACTCAAATATATTAGAAACTTTTTACTCAAGACTTAAAACTTGAACATACTACTCCTCTCAAAGATACTTAATTTGTGAAGTCCATACGAAATTTAAGGGCATGAACGACTTGACTCGAAGGTATACATACTAAATGGAACTCATGTATATATGGTTCTTATCATTCTCTTATTTATTTTCTCAAAAATTAGTTCAAATCAATAGTTAATCTCAAAGGATTCACAATTGAACTCAAATGCTTTCTTAAACTTTTCTCTTAACTCTCTCTTGAATGTGAACTATGAATTCAATAGTTATAGTTCATGCTAAGAAAGATCTCATGATGACAAGGTAGACTTATGAACATTTTTTCCTCTTGATCACTTATTCGAACCTTGAAACAAATTATTAGAAGTTAAAGAGAACTCCTCAAAGGGATCAAAGGGACTTTCTTAGAATGTTCGAATGAATTCTCAATACTTAGCTCTGAACTCTACCTTGAATGTGATTTATGAATTCAAGGTTGTGATTTGAGGTAGGAAAGATCTCGTGATGTTTAGGAGTATTTTTAGATAGCTAAATATGAGAAAAGGTCACGAAATCACCGTCTTGAAACAAGTCTGCGACGCGGAGATGTTTTAAATAATTACTCACGAAATTATATTTTGAGACAGAGGAGTCCACGTCCTAACTATGACGTGGAGAAAACTTTTGTAAACAGGGGAAAAAGTCCATGAGCGGACTTGCATACCAGATCACACTCGACTTTTTCCTTCTTCGTTTTCTAAACCCAATTCGTCTAAATTCAATTCTATTGTTCAATCTCTCTTTTGATTCAGATATCCCACACATGTACACTAGAATCTAAATCTAACAACTCTATAAATTGACACAAAACCCTCAAAAACTCCTCAATTTCAGCCTAATTCAAGAAAGAAAACAAATTTAAGAATACAATCAAGAACATCAAAAAAAGCTTTAACTTTTAGAATGAATGTAAAACTGAAATTAACATGATTGATGTGTGGGTAAACAAACACAACACTATGGAAGCTTACACACCTGGAAAAATTATCTTCTTGTAGCAACTTGAAGGAAAACCTTGAATGATGAACCCGAGCCTTAGCATTTCTTGATTTTCTTGAGTGTAGAATATTTGGAGTGGATGAGAGCTTTGATTTAAGAATACTGATTTTCTACACGGTCAGGGCAATTTAGATGACCTTCTAAGGATTTTTAGGAATAAAATACCCCTAAAGAAATAATTAAAATGAGTCGAGAGTCGGAATTATATTTCATCGGGTAGTGAAGTCCGTATTGGCTCCACATGGTGGAGCCATCATAGAGTGTTGCCACATTTGCATGAGTTAGTAAATCAGTCATAACTTTTTACTCAGAGCTCGGAATTGAGCAAACTTGGTGGCGTTGGAAAGAGGACTCGAAAGGATTTAAGTTAATATCTTATGGACCTGCTAACTCATTCTGTACTAAAAGTTATGACTATTTGGAGTTTGACCCAAAACTTAAGAAAACTTAGGAATGACTTGAATGTTTTTCTCTTTGGTTATTCTTGGAACATAAGGTGCTACATATAGTGACCTTAACACTCAAGAAATTTTAAATTTCTTGCTAAAATCTCTCTCACTATGAATAACGGTTCAAGTATTAGTTAAAAAAAATTCTGGGGTATTATAATCATGTTGGTTGAAGATTATTGGAGTAGCTTTGCAGTTCTTGTCGGGTTTTACCAGGATATTTTACTAACATAATGTGAAGTATTATGTTTGTAATTTGCAATGTTAAATAGACTTCTTTTATAAACTATTTGCTCTTACTGATCATGTAAGGATCTTGATAATCAAAACTTGTAGAAATATCATATTGAAATGAAATGGTTATTGAGCAGTTGTCTGGATGCTGGGTAATTGAGCAGTTGTCAGGTGGCGTTTCTCTGCCTATCTTCTTTCATCTCAATGTGTTGTCTTCTAATGTTATAAAATTCTCATTCCATGGTTGTTTGCTTTAGTTTGTTGTTGGGTTTATGATGTAGCGTGATGGGTATTGTTTCTTAATAATTTTCAGTCGTTTCCTTGAGTCGGCATAATATTGAGTTAAAAACTTTGAAGATTCGTGATCTGTTGGCATTTTTATGCTACTTTGTCGAGGTTTTCGCGTTGTTACTCTTTTTCCCCTGTCTTCTGCGTGATTCTGTGATTGGGTCTAGTTGAAGATTGTGGTTTGTAGTTGGTGTTGGTATTTCTTGGCTAATCTTTTGAGTTCTGTTCGTTGTTCCCCTTCCTGAATCTGCTACCTGATGTTTGTTGAGTTTGTGCTATTTCATTTGAGTTGTGATTCATGTGTTGCATTTAAGTTTGATACTGTTTAAAGTTGTCATTTATGGGTCTAGGCTTTCAAGTTCAACTGATATAGCTAAGCATTTATAGTGTACCCATATTCTTATTCCAATAGTTTAGTTTTATCTATCTCTCGAATATCTTGTGGTCTTATAACCTAACATAGTTTTCTTAAATCAAGTTTTGCCTTCCTGTCTAAATTTTAGTTGAAAATGCTTACGTTTGCCAATCGAGTAGGTTTGAAATATGGTTTTTTTCTTGTATTAATGTCCAACTCTTAGTTTATATTGAAGTTTGATTTTTGAGATCGTTTGAACTGGGACATTTTTGGTGTTAATCTCTCATGATATGAGTTGTTGAACATTTAGTCCCCCTATGTTAATTCCCTGTAATACCTTTAATTTAACAAGTCATATTTGTACCAGACTAACAAAATCCTCACAAACACTAGAACTAATCATTCACTGTATCTTCATCCTTCAAACACTACTAGAGCTTCTATCATATACGATTAATGGGGTCAGAGAATTACTCGCTATGGAATCGTGTGATACGAATTCAATTGTTAGGAAAGAACAAACTAGGATTGGTCGACGCTAATTTGAGTATGGACAAATTTGATAAGAAACTTAGTCATCAATTGAATCATTACAATGCAATTGCAGGGGGATAGATTATGAGCTCAGTAGCAAATGAGTTATACTTACAGGAATACTATTGTAACGACCTGTTTAGTCGTTTTGAGCAGCAGATTTTATTTCTGGAAAAACTAACTGAGACGACGGACACCACGACGGACCGTCATGGGCACGAAGGACCGTCGAGGTCTCGTTTCAATACACTTAGAAATTCTAAAATTGGGTACTGAAAATCGACTCTCTGAACTTCGTGACGGACTTGCAGGACGGACCGTCACAGGCGTGACGGACCGTCACAGATTCTTTAGTGGAAATCGAGTCTCTGAACTCTGTGACGACCTGCAGGACGGACCGTCGCAGGCACGACGGCCTGTCACAGGTTGCGTAATCCCAGTCTGGGTTGGATTTCTTTACACGTTTTAAGGGACGTTTTTGACTATTCCTGCCTTAATTATAAAGTTAGTGGGTTAATGTTAATAAGTCTAATTACTTGGGGGTTAAAAGAGGTAACCTTAAGTTAATTAGTGGGTTATTATTGCCATCTTTCATACTTAATTATATACTAATTAGGGTAAAAGAAAGAGGGTTGGAATAAGAAAAATAAAAAGAACAAAAGAGAGAGAGAGAGAGGATCGAACGAGGGAGAAGAAGAAACGCAGCTTGGAGAACTTTGCTTGCTTGATCAATTCTTCGGTGGAGGTAGGTTATGGTTTTTACGATATTCGTAGTGAACTCTTAATAGTGAATGATATGTATTGATAGTATTGTAAAACCCTTCTATATGCTTAATTGTATGCTTGCATGAATATGATTATGTGATTGTGATAAAATAAGCATGATGAAGTTATTGAATCCAAAATCTTGAAAGAAAACCCTAATTCACGTGTTAATGATGATGCCTTAGTATAAAAGAAGGCTTGATGAATTAGGGGATCGGGTGCCACGTTCCGGTACCAGGACAGAATGAGGATCGGAGTGTCACGTTCCGACACCAGGATAGTATATGGATCGGGTGCCACGTTCCGGTACCAGGATAGAATGAGGATCGGAGTGTCACGTTCCGACACCAGGATAGTATATGGATCGGGTGCCACGTTCCGGTACTAGGGTAGAATGAGGATCGGAGTGCCACGTTCCGGCACCAGGATAGAATATGGATCGGAGTGTCACGTACCGACACGAGAGGAAGAAAGATAATGAATCTTGAAAAATGTTAATATACTCAACGTAATGAACCTAATTCCCAAATGAGTATGGTATTGAGGCTTGAGTCCTCATGGATGAACTTGATGGTACTTATTAATGATTTAGTACTTGTTGTTGCCACATGTTGAGTATTGTAGTTGATTTATGATATTGTCTGATATATATTGTTTTCTATTTTGAGTTGGCGATGATATCTACTCAGTACCTGTGTTTTGTACTGACCCCTACTTTTATGTTTTCTTCTTTGTTAATTGTGGAGTGCAGCAAACGTGCCGTCGTCTTCAACTCAACAGTGATTCTAGCCAGTCTTCGTCACACCGGATCTTCAGGGTGAGCTAATGCTTCTAGCTTGGACTGGATCTTCTTCTTCAAGTCTTGATGCCTTGAACTTCCGGCATGGACTAGCTTTTTAATTATTTTAGTTCTTAGACATTCTTAGTTTAGTAATTTGAGATAGATGTTCTTGTGATGATTACTTCCAGATTTTGAGGATAATAATAGTTTTTGAATTGATTTTATTAATGAGTTTAAGTCTTCCGCATTACTTTCTGTTGATATTATATTGAAATGTTAAGGGTAAATTGGTTGGTTCGCTCACATAGGAGGGTAAATGTGGGTGCCAGTCGCGCCCAGATTTTGGGTCGTGATAGACTTGGTATCGGAGCATTAGGTTCGTTGGTCTCATCACACAAGAACAGGTCTAGTAGAGTCTTAAGGAACGGTAGGGGGACGCCTTTACTTTTTCTTGAGAGGCTATAAGACTTTAGGAAAATTCCATTCTTTCTTTCTTTCTTTCGTGCTATTACTTGAATCCAATTGGTATCTAGGTGATACAAATTGGTATCTGACCATCTTCACTCCATTTCGCAGATGGTTAGAACTAGAGCAACGACTGCGCCAACACCAACACCAACACCAGCCCTCTGATACTAGGGCGGTGACTCCTCCACCGACTGAGGAAGTAGTAAGAGAGGGTGAGGAAGGGGAGAATGAACAAGTGCAAAATGAGGAATTGCCACCCCAACCTACCCCAGAGATGATCAACCAGGTTCTTGCTTATCTTAGCGGGTTATCTGATCAGGGTCAGGCACCTCCAGTGGTTTCTGCACCAACACCTCCAGTTTCAGAGATACGACATGCGGCTACTATGGCTCCTCGTATGGATGCCTCATTGGAAATAGGCACATTTCCTCGTCTGACTACTGGGCCTATAATGACTAATGATCAGCATGAACTTTTCAGTAAGTTCTTGAAATTGAAACCTCCAGTCTTCAAGGGTGCTGAATCTGAGGATGCTTACGATTTTCTGGTTGATTGTCATGAGCTACTACACAAGATGGGTATAGTAGAACGGTTCGGTGTTGAGTTCGTGAGTTATCAATTTCAAGGGAACGCCAAAATGTGGTGGCGGTCACATGTTGAGTGTCAACCGACCGAGGCAACACCTATGACTTGGGCCTCATTCTCTAGCTTGTTTATGGAGAAGTATATCCCCCGGACTTTGAGGGATAGGAAAAGGGATGAGTTCTTGAGCCTAGAGCAAGGTAGGATGTCGGTTAATGCATATGAGGCTAAGTTTCGTGCATTATCCAGGTATGCCACTCAACTTTGTTTCAGTCCACAAGAGCGGATTCGCCAGTTTGTGAAGGGGTTGAGGTCAGAATTGCGGATTTCAGCCTTACAGGTAGCTACTGCAAAATCCTTCCAAGAGGTAGTAGACTTCGTGATAGAGGTGGAAGGAGTGAAGCCAGATGACTTCACCACGACATCTACATCAAAAAGGTTTCGAAAGGGAGGTGAGTTTAATGGTTCTTACTCTAGAGGACAGAGTTCCGGAGGTTACTCGGCCCGACCAATTCAGTCTTCACTACAGACTGTAGTTGGGGGTCCACCTCAGACCGGTCAACACTTCTCTGAGAGACCAATGGTTGAACCCAGAGAATGTTATGGATGTGGGGAGACTGGGCACATTAGAGGTATTGCCCAAAACAGAGTTACAGACCTCCCATAGTCAGAGGTAGAGGTGGTCATGGTAGAGGTCGTTATTCTGGAGGACATGGTGGTCGAGGTAATGGTGTTCACCAAAACGGCAGGGGTGATGGGCAAACTGGAGCCACTACATCACAACATGATAGGGGCAACGGACAGACAAGTAATGGGGCCCATTGTTACGCTTTCCCTGGGAGATCTGAAGCGGAGACATCTGACGCTGTTATCACAGGTAATCTCTGGTTTGTGATTGCATGGCTTTGTATTGTTTGATCCCGGATCCACATTTTCTTATGTATCTTCTTCATTTGCTAATGGTCTTAATTTACCTTGTGAATTGCTTGACATACCTATTCGTGTGTCTACTCCGGTGGGTGAGTCTATGATAGTTGAAAAGGTATATAAGTCTTGTTTGGTGAATTTTGTGGGGAGCAACACTTATGTCGATTTGGTTATCTTAGAAATGGTTGACCTTGATGTAATTCTGGGTATGACTTGGCTTTCTCCGAATTTTGCGATCTTGGATTGTAATGCTAAAACTGTGACGTTAGCCAAGCCTGGGACAGATCCGTTAGTGTGGGAGGGCGACTACACTTCCAATCCGGTTCGTATCGTGTCCTTTCTTCGTGCTAAGAGAATGGTTAGTAAAGGTTGTTTAGCCTTCTTAGCACACCTCAAGGATGACACTACCCAAGTACCTTCGATCGAGTCGGTTTCGGTAGTCCGTGAGTTTTTGGATGTGTTCCCTGCAGATCTTCCTGGTATGCCACCAGATAGGGATATAGACTTCTGTATTGATCTTGAACCGGGTACTCGCCCCATTTCTATACCCCCTTATAGAATGGCTCCCGCGGAGTTAAGAGAGTTAAAGGCACAACTTCAAGAGTTGTTGAGCAAAGGCTTTATTAGACCAAGTGCATCTCCTTGGGGTGCTCCGGTTTTGTTTGTGAAGAAGAAGGATGGGAGCTTTCGGATGTGCATAGACTACCGGCAGTTGAACAAGGTAACTATCAAGAACAAGTATCCCATTCCTCGCATTGATGACTTGTTTGATCAGTTACAAGGTGCTTGTGTCTTCTCAAAAATTGACTTAAGATCCGGTTATCATCAATAAAAATATGGGCAGCGGATGTGCCAAAGACTGCTTTTCGAACTAGGTATGGGCACTACGAATTTGTGGTAATGTCGTTTGGTCTTACTAATGCCCCTGCTGCTTTCATGAGCTTGATGAATGGGATTTTTAAGCCATATCTGGATCTCTTTGTGATCGTATTTATTGATGATATACTGATATACTCGAAGAGTAAGAAGGAACACGAGGAGCATTTGAGAATGGTGTTAGAGTTATTGAGGAAGAAGAAGCTTTATGCCAAATTCTCCAAGTGTGAGTTTTGGCTAGATTCAGTGTCCTTCTTGGGACACGTGGTTTCTAAGGATGGAGTGATGGTGGATCCATCTAAGATTGAGGCAGTGAAGAATTGGGTGAGACCTACAAACGTGTCAGAAATAAGGAGTTTTGTTGGTTTAGCTAGCTACTACGGCCGATTTGTCAAGGGATTCTCCTCTATTGCGTCCCAATTAACGAACTTGACTAAGCAGAATGTTCCATTTGTATGGTCGGATGAGTGTGAGGAAAGCTTTCAGAAACTCAAGACCTTGTTGACTACTGCACCAATTCTTACTTTGCCAGTAGAGGGTAAAAACTTCATCGTTTATTGTGATGCATCCTATTCGGGTTTGGGTGCAGTGCTAATGCAAGAGAAGAATGTGATTGCTTATGCTTCGAGGCAATTAAAGGTGCATGAACGTAACTATCTGACCCATGATTTGGAGTTGGCCGCGGTAGTATTTGCACTAAAAAAGTGGAGACACTATTTGTATGGGGTTAAATGTGAAGTTTATACGGACCATCGTAGCCTACAGTACGTCTTTACTCAAAAAGATTTGAACTTGAGACAGAGGAGATGGATGGAACTACTGAAGGACTACGACATCACTATCTTGTATCATCCGGGAAAAGCGAATGTTGTGGCAGATGCTTTAAGTAGAAAGGCCGGAAGCATGGGAAGTCTAGCTCATTTGCAAGTTTCTAGACGCCCATTGGCTAGAGAGGTTCAGATTCTGGCTAATGACCTTATGAGGTTAGAAATAAATGAGAAGGGAGGATTGTTAGCTTGTGTAGAGGCAACATCTTCTTTCTTGACAAGATCAAGGGAAAACAGTTTGATGATGAGAAACTAGGTCGAATTCGAGATAAAGTGTTGCAAGGAGAGGCTAAGAAGCAACAATCGATGAGGAAGGTATTTTGAGGATTAAGGGAAGGGTATGTGTACCCCGCATCGATGATTTGATCACCACTATTCTGACAGAGGCTCATAGTTCCGGATATTCTATACATCCTGGTGCAACCAAGATGTACCGTGACCTAAAGCAACACTTTTGGTGGAGTAGAATGAAGCGCGACATTGTTGATTTTGTTGCCAAATGTCCAAATTGTCAACAAGTAAAGTATGAACACCAGAGGCCCGGAGGAACACTTCAGAGAATGCCCATTCCTGAATGGAAGTGGGAGAGAATTGCAATGGACTTCGTGGTTGGTCTTCCGAAGACATTGGGTAAGTTTGATTCCATTTGGGTGATTGTTGATAGGTTAACTAAGTCTGCTCACTTCATTCCTGTCAAGGTGACCTACAATGCAGAGAAGTTAGCCAAAATCTACATCTCAGAAATCGTTCGGTTGCATGGAGTTCCACTCTCCATCATATCAGATAGAGGTACGTAGTTTACTTCTAAGTTTTGGAGAACATTGCATGCTGAATTAGGTACTAGGTTGGACCTTAGTACTGCGTTTCACCCTCAGACTGATGGTCAGTCTGAGCGAACGATTCAAGTATTGGAGGATATGCTTCGTGCATGTGTGATAGAATTTGGTGGTCATTGGGATAGTTTCTTACCTTTGGCAGAGTTTTCATACAATAATAGCTATCACTCCAGTATTGACATGGCTCCATTTGAAGCATTGTATGGGAGGAGGTGTAGATCTCCCATTGGTTGGTTCGATGTATTTGAGGTTAGACCTTGGGGTACTGACCTCTTGAGGGATTCGTTAGATAAAGTGAAGTGCATTCAAGGAAAGCTTCTAGCGGCTCAAAGTAGGCAAAAAGAATATGCAGATCGAAAGGTTAGAGACTTGGAGTTCATGGAGGGTGAACAAGTCTTGCTGAAGGTTTCACCCATGAAAGGGGTGATGCGGTTCGGAAAAAGGGTAAACTAAGTCCAAGGTATATCGGACCATTTGAGGTACTTAAGCGAGTAGGGGAGGTGGCTTATGAATTAGCCTTGCCTCCAGGGCTGTCCGGGTGCATCCGGTATTTCATGTGTCCATGTTGAAAAGATACCATGGGGATGGAAACTACATCATCCTTGGGATTCAGTCTTGCTTGATGAGAATTTGACTTATGAGGAGGAACCGGTTGCTATTTTAGATAGAGAGGTTCGCAAGCTGAGGTCGAGAGAGATTGCATCCATCAAAGTTCAATGGAAGAATCGACCGGTTGAAGAGGCCACTTGGGAGAAGGAGGCAGATATGCAAGAAAAATACCCACATCTGTTTACAGATTCAGGTACTCCTTCTCGCCCTTGTTTTTCTTCTTTTGATCGTTTGAGGACGAACGATGGGTAAATTGGTATCTATTGTAATGACCTGTTTAGTCGTTTTGAGCAGCAGATTTTATTTCTGGAAAAACTAACTGAGACGACGGACACCACGACGGACCGTCATGGGCACGACGGACCGTCGAGGGTCTCGTTTCAATACACTTAGAAATTCTGAAATTGGGTACTGAAAATCGACTCTCTGAACTTCGTGACGGACTTGCAGGATGGACCGTCACAGGCGTGACGGACCGTCGCAGGCGTGACGGACCGTCACAGATTCTTTAGTGGAAATCGAGTCTCTGAAATCTGTGACGACCTGCAGGACGGACCGTCGCAGGCACGACGACCCGTCACAGGTTGCGTAATCCCAGTTTGGGTCGGATTTCTTTACACGTTTTAAGGGACGTTTTTGACTATTCCTGCCTTAATTATAAAGTTAGTGGGTTAATGTTAATAAGTCTAATTACTTGGGGGTTAAAAGAGGTAACCTTAAGTTAATTAGTGGGTTATTATTGCCATCTTTCATACTTAATTATATACTAATTAGGGTAAAAGAAGAGGGTTGGAATAAGAAAAATAAAAAGAACAAAAGAGAGAGAGAGAGGATCGAACGAGGGAGAAGAAGAAACGCAGCTTGGAGAACTTTGCTTGCTTGATCAATTCTTCGGTGGAGGTAGGTTATGGTTTTTACGATATTCGTAGTGAACTCTTAATAGTGAATGATATGTATTGATAGTATTGTAAAACCTTCTATATGCTTAATTGTATGCTTGCATGAATATGATTATGTGATTGTGATAAAATAAGCATGATGAAGTTATTGAATCCAAAATCTTGAAAGAAAACCATAATTCACGTGTTAATGATGATGCCTTAGTATAAAAGAAGGCTTGATGAATTAGGGGATCGGTGCCACGTTCCGGTACCAGGACAGAATGAGGATCGGAGTGTCACGTTCCGACACCAGGATAGTATATGGATCGGGTGCCACGTTCCGGTACCAGGATAGAATGAGGATCGGAGTGTCACGTTCCGACACCAGGATAGTATATGGATCGGGTGCCACGTTCCGGTACCAGGGTAGAATGAGGATCGGAGTGCCACGTTCTGGCACCAGGATAGAATATGGATCGGAGTGTCACATACCGACACGAGAGGAATAAAGATAATGAATCTTGAAAAATGTTAATATACTCAACGTAATGAACCTAATTCCCAAATGAGTATGGTATTGAGGCTTGAGTCCTCATGGATGAACTTGATGGTACTTATTAATGATTTAGTACTTGTTGTTGCTACATGTTGAGTATTGTAGTTGATTTATGATATTGTCTGATATATATTGTTTTCTATTTTGAGTTGGCCGATGATATCTACTCAGTACCTGTGTTTTGTACGACCCCTACTTTTATGTTTTCTTCTTTGTTAATTATGGAGTGCAGCAAACGTGCCGTCGTCTTCAACTCAACAGTGATTCTAGCCAGTCTTCGTCACACCGGATCTTCAGGGTGAGCTAATGCTTCTAGCTTGGACTGGATCTTCTTCTTCAAGTCTTGATGCCTTGAACTTCCGGCATGGACTAGCTTTTTAATTATTTTAGTTCTTAGACATTCTTAGTTTAGTAATTTGAGATAGATGTTCTTGTGATGATGACTTCCAGATTTTGGGGATAATAATAGTTTTTGAATTGATTTTATTAATGAGTTTAAGTCTTCCGCATTACTTTCTGTTGATATTATATTGAAATGTTAAGGGTTAAATTGGTTGGTTCGCTCACATAGGAGGGTAAATGTGGGTGCCAGTCGCGCCCAGATTTTGGGTCGTGACAGATATGCTAAAGATGCCAGAACAGTCTAGAAAGATCTCAGGGAGTGTTTTGACAAGGTCAATGCATCACGAGTTTAAGATCTACACAAGGAAATAACAACAATTATGTAAGGTTCAAACATGTGGAGAGCTAGAAGCTGATTCGATTTATGATGGGACTTAGTGAATCTTATGATCAGGCAAGGAGCCAAATCTCATGGCTAGCCCTACACTTAGTATCACCAAAGTTTACTCCATGGGAAAGCCCACGCACTATGACCAGCATATCCATGGTAGGACAGGGAACTGAAGTGGTTGCACTTCTAGTTGGTAAATGAGACGGTTATCAAATCTCACTTTTGTCATTTGAAGGGACACACCAAGCTCAACTGTTATCGTCTTAGGGAATCTCCAATCCAAATTTGGTGTCAGCATTCCTTTTGGTGCAATCAACTCCAACCCACTCCACCAAATTTTACACAAAAAAAGAATCTTTTTTTCTCTCTTCATTATTAATTATTATTGCTTAGTTTATTTATATCTTTTTATTTCATAAAACAAATTCTTTCTAAAACATTCATCATATGTAATTCATATTATTTTCTTTTATAATCGTTTAATATAAAATTATTATGTTTGTTGTATTTTTTAAAATTACTATGTATTTTATATTTCAATTTTGATGTATGTCAATTACTACTTTGTTGAATTTTTATTATTTTCGGTTATTTTTAAGTATATTATATTATTTAGTCAAAAAATTATATTTTGCATTTTTAATTTTTGTGAAGGTTAATTGTAGTTTATATCCAATTATAATTTATAGTAGAATTAACATAAATTTAATTTTTTAAAAAAGTCATATATAGAAAAATTAATTTATAAAAACCTAAATTTTATATCTAAAATTAATATTATAAATATTACATAAAAGTAATTAAATATACAAGATAGTTAATCAAAACATACAATTTATATAATGTTTAATTAAAAGTTTGTATAATGAAATAATATTATTATTCAATAAGTGAATTGGTGTGGTGAATAGTGTTACACCAAATTTGGTGTGACACTATTCATCACACCAAATTTGGTGTAAAAATTGGTGTGGTTGGAGCTTATAACACCAAATATAGAATTGGTGAAAATTTGATGTTGAATTGGAAATGGTCTTATAGGATACCCTCCTAATCATTTCAAAAATAAGAAAAAATCAGGACAAGGGAACACATCATATAATGTTCAAGCACAGAGGGATGCAGGGATGACATGAAATAGATCCAATGATGAGAATATGCAAAGAGCACCACAACATAACAATGGACAATATGACCAGATAGTAAACATACTAGATGAAGAATGATTTCATGTCAATATGACAAATATGGCAAGTATGATCCGTTCTTTTATGGCTAAGGTAGAGCAAATGAAATGGATAATTGATAAGAAGCATCCAATTACATGACTGCAGGTTTGAGTAACTTGTCTGATGTTAGGGTTATTAATCCAAAGAAATATGAGAAGGTATATTTGTCAAATGGCCTCAGGTCCAAATACCAGAAGGAAGTATCAGGTTTTTGGGTTAAGTATTTGGACTCATTGATTTCTTGGAAGTCAAAGAAACAGAACACAATGTCTAGGAGTTCAGCAGAAGCATAATTGAGAAGTAAAGTAGTTGATGTAGTATGGTTGACAACTCCAATGAAAAAATTGGGGGCTGGCATTGAGATGTCTGTTGAAGTTTTTACATTGCAAATTGCTTTAAATTTTGTGTTTCATGAGAGGATAAAGTATATGAAATTGATTTCCATTTTAATAGGCAAAAAATTCAAGAAGGGTTGATAAAGACTTAGTATACACTAAAGGATCACACAAAGAAACATACTAACAAATGACTTTCAAGAGCACAACATGAATATTTAGTAGGCAAATTGGGGATGATTAGCATTTTCGCACCTACCAGCTTGAGGGGGAATGAAAAAAAAATGAGAATAGGTTGATACAAGAGGACATTGATATAAATATAAAGAGCTAGTCAGTTAGTCGTTTATCATGTTAGTTAGAAGTTGTTATTAACATCTTAGCTGACACATGATAGGTAGCTAGTTACACATTATCATATTTATAAAAGTTCATGTGGATTAATTAATGGGTGAACCCTTAAAGTTGACACAAAATTTCAGTTAAATTCCTCAGTTGAATTTTGTTCATCATTTTAAATACCTTATGTAGGGTTGCACAGTATCACGTGGACACTTTTTGATGACTCAACATAGTAATTATGCAACATAAATTTTAAGCGCGTTTGAGAAGCTTTTTGGTGAATTTATTTTTCTCTTTCTTCTTCTTCCTCACTCTCTCTCTCCAATCTTTCACCACTCTCTATTGAATTTGTTTTTGCTCCTTTTTCCTCCTCACTCTTTTTCTCTGCCACCATAGACCACCCCTCATCACCATACAAATTTCGAGAAAACATATAATTTTTGCTGAGCTTGTACACTAAGTTTTTTCTTCTTCCTTGAAAATTAATTTTTTTTATCCATCATTCAATACTAATATAAAATACACAATAATTATTTTCTCACTTCTTTTGCACTATATTCGCTAGAGGAGAAATAAATAATGAAATTAATTTATTTATAATTATCGGATCCTCTTGACTACAATGGAAATGAATATTTTAAAAAAGTAATTTCTTATATTTGTATCTCCTATTATATATATTATGAATTCTCGAAGATACATAATAGAAAAAAAACAGATGGAGAAAATATATTGGGATAGTGGGACATTATATATATTTAATGGAGAATTCTTTTTTTTTTTGAGAACATAAAAGCAAAAATTGGAATGAAATTACTAAAAGAAAAAGATAATAACATCAAAGAACAAAATAAGAAGATGAAGAACAAAATTATTGAGAACGAAATTGTTGGGGAGATTATCATGTTCTTGGTGGAATTTAGGAGAAAAAGATGAAGACCCTGTTTGGATGGACTTTTAAGCTGGTCAAACTGACTTAAAAGTCAGTTTTTAACTTATTAAAGTGTTTGACAATTATAAAAATGACTTATTTTAGTAAGAAGAAATGACTTATTTTAAGTCAAAAGCGAAAAGGTGGGTTTTTTTTTAACTTAATGACTAATTGTTGTTGTCGTAGTCGTTGTCGTTATTTTTATTTTTATTATTATTATTATTATTATTATCATTATTTTGATTGTTGTTGTTTTTATTGTTGTTGTTCTTTTTATTGTTATTATTATTGTTGTTGTTGTTGTTGTTCTTTTTATCGTTGTTATTGTTATTGTTATTATTATTGTTGTCATTGTTATTATTGTTGTTGTTGTTGTTATTATTATTGTTATTATTTATATTAGTAGTATATTATTATTATTATAATCTATTTTGCTCTTCATTCTCTATATTTGGAGAGTAAAAAGAGAATGTCTTCTCCAACCACCCTCCAATCCACACTTTATTCTTCATACACAGAGAGTTGAATAGTAGTTCTCCAAATTTGGAGAATTACTATTCACACTCTATTTTATTTTGTTATTATTTCTATTATTTGTAATTATATATTATTTTTTATATAAGGCTATGAATTGAATCTCTAATATTTATAATTCTTTTAAATGTAATATAATAATTTTAAAAATATATATTATTTAATATATACCACTCTCTTTCCGAATTAGTAATATTTCAATTTTTTAATTTTTTTTATTAATTTAATATATTTTATTTTATTATTAATTTTCACTATAAAGAAAACACAATTTTAAATGGTTTACAATCGTTCAAAATATTCGTAATCCAGGTTCTCAAAAGAAGAAATATTAAATGATGAAATAATAATCGAGCTGAAAAGATGTTGAACGTACATTTGAAGGTTTGCATCACATTTTGCAATTATTCTAGGACAATCGCGTTTTTTGAAAAAAAAAATTTCTACATGATATAATGACTACATATATTGTATTGCACAACATGATAATCAAGAATGGACGTCACTACAAAAAACCTCTAATTGCCAACAAATTTTACCATCAACTTAAGTTGGATAGTATTCTACTAACAAATTACCAACATATTTCTAACCGAATAATATTTTAAAACTTAACAACGAAATTCTAACAGATTACCAACATAAATCTTACTAACTAAATATTTTAGTTGGTAAATACGGTGGAAAAAACATGGCACCAAATTTAGCAACCTTCTATCAATGGATTACCAAGAGAAATATTACTAACACACACCTTTTGTTAATAATATTACCAACGAAGTATATATCGGTTGGTAAATATGACAAAAAATTGTTTATATAATTTATTAACATATTACCAATGAATTACTAACTAAACATTACCAACGACAAGATTGTGTTGCTAAATTTATCAACCAAATATAAATGTGTTGTAAATTAGTAACGAAATGTAAATTGTTGGTAAACTTGCCAACCAATATCAAATTAGTTAAAAATTTTACCGACGAATAAAGATTGTAGTTAGTAAATTACTGACATCATTAAAATAGTTGATAATATACCAACCGATCACTAATCCATTGGTAAAATTTATCAACATATAGATTATTAGTTGCAATATTACATATGAATGTTTAGTTGAATAGTTACTATTACCAACTCTGAGAAAATTTGTTGGTAAATTATTAATTACTAACTTATATTTTAATAGTTGGTAAATTACTAGTTGAAGTTAATTTTTTGGTAAATCAGCGTCTAGTGTTGAGACTTTCATATTTAATTTGTGTCATCAGGCGTTTTAACTTTTAACCGAAATTTGACTTTGTTGAATATTTTTGGTAAACGTGCTCATATTAGAACTCTGTCAGTGTCATTAGTTTCGAAAGGTCTTTTTTTATCTAACGAGAAGGTTGGTTAATGTTTTGAGGCTTTCATTTTTGTTTGTGCCGTACATGTTTTAAATTTTATGTTTACGCCAAAATTTTACTTTGGTCAATATTTTTATAAACGTGCTCGATGAGAATTTCGTTAGCGTAATTAACTCCAAAGGTCATTTTTTATCTAGTAGGATGGTTGGTTTGAGTTTTGAGGCTTTCATTTTTACTGTGTGCCGTTAGGTGTTTAACATATAATTTTAGCAAAAATTAACTTCGATCAATATATTTAATAACAACCCAGATAAGACAATTAGATGCGGAAAATTATTTTTGATGTAATAAGATAGAGGGTTTGGATTTTGAGGCTTCCGTTTTTAGTTTATGTCGTTAGGCATTTTAGCTTTAAGTTTTGGCAAAAATTTCACTTTAATCAATATGTTTGTTAATCGTGCTCGAATTGAAATTTTGTCACTGAAGTTAGCCATATAAGTTCAGTTTTGATCTCATAGGATAGTTGGTTCGGGATTTGAGACTTATTTTTAGTTTGTGTTGTTAAGCGTTTTAACTTTTGACTTTTGGCTAAAATTTGAATTAGGTCAATTTTTTTGGAGAACATGTTCAAATTTGAATTTCGTCAACGCAATTAGCTATGGAAGGTCATTTTTCACTTTATAAGATAGGTGATTTGGATTTTGAGGTTTTCATATTCAGTTTGTACCGTTGGGCGATTTAACTTTTAACTTTTGGCAAAAATTTAATTTTGCTTAAATTTTTGTGTAAATATGCTCTGATGAAAATTATATTAGTTCGATTAGTTTCGAAAGGTCGTTTTTATATCTAACAGATGGTTGTTTCAGGTTTTGAGACTTTCATTTTCAGTTTATGTTCTTAGGCGTTTTAACTTTTGTCCAAAATTTATAATTGACCAATTTTTATTTGTAAACATGCTCAAATTAAATTTTTTGATATAATGATATGTGTCATATGGAGATTAATTTAACTTAATATCATAGATTTTGCATTGTTTCATTCAAATACGATTTATAAAATTGATTAATATTTTTGAATTACTATTCGTATTCTTAGATTTTTAAATGCAATAAATTAATAAATATTTTACTATTGAATAATTGTCCAGTTAATAATATTTTGAGCATATTGTCAATCAATTACTAAGCTAACATTGAACGTGAATGATATATTACCAATAAACTAACAATCAATTAGTAAATTTATTAGAAAAATAAATAATCATACTAAAGTATTTAAAATTTATTACAAACAAGGGTTGTGGTGTAGTGGCAAGTACTCCTGCATAATCATCTTTGTTAGGGAGTGCTTACCATCCAATGTGGGACTTTCCGGTGTGAATCCAGATTTAGTCGGGCTCCAATGTGAGTACCGAACACCGGATGGAAAATCAAAAAGAATTTAAATAAAGTATTTAAAATTTATTGGCAAGTTACCAACACAAATATTTTGTTACTAAAATTACCAACCAATTACCAATATATGAATCGAAAAATGAAGAAAAAAATTTACTAACTCCTTTTCAATTCGTTAGTAAAGGTACTAAAGACATATTAACCAAAACTTAGTTGGCAACTTTACCAATGGAAATTTCAGCGCCATATTTCAAAATTTTGTAACAACATCTTTGGGTGTTTACGAACTAATTTTTAGTTGGTAAGTTTACCAACAATTTAAAATCAGTTGGTAATATTTACCGACGAGCTTTTTAGCAACGGATTAATATAAGTTGGCATTTGTTTAATATTTAATTTGCCAACTGATTTGATCAATTTACCAACGATTTTTTTGTTGGTAATTGAGGTTCCTTTTGTAGTGTGTAATCTTAATGGACCAATTCAAGATGTTGTAGAGGCTCCAATTGCAACGACAAAAATGGTGGTAAATGAAAATCTTCGATTTGAACGTTTTTTAGATAGATATAAAAAAATTACGAAAAAAATGCTTATCTTGAACTCCAAAATGCGTTAATATAACATTTATGTGAGCAACGTAATAATCTTAAAAGTGGTATTTATGTAATGCTTGTATAATTGTATTCCATTAATGATTTTACTTTTATTTGAATGGTTCATTCATTTGTATATTATATATTATTTGTTTTTAATTGATGTTATTAGAAATTTAGAATAGAATACAATTTAATATTAAAAAGAATTTGAAAAAAAGTTTATATTACATGAATATTTTATAAAAGTGACTATTTCGGAAAAAAAAAATGAAGGGATTTATGCTATGAAATAAGAAAATAAGAATGAAACAGAAATAATAATATAATATTGAGCAGAGATGGCTTTTTTAGAGAGTAAAATAGAGAATTGAGTTGGAGTTTATTATCTGAATAGAAGACTTTAAATTTGGAGAGTGAAATAAAGACAAGGTTGGAGATGCACTTACAGAGGGTAAGACAAAAAGAAAAGACCAATTACCCACGTTCAATAAGAATTACCTAGTACTAATCAATTTATGTGACTAACTTTGCTTTTTAGTCGATTAAAAAAACACATTTCTATATAGTAACAATTTAATTATAAAATGTCAATTTTACTCTTAATGAAATGAGACGGAAGAAGTATTAATTTTACACACTTTTAAAAAAATTATAAATAGAAAATACTATTATATTACCTTTTGGATATGATAAATACAATATTTTAAATAAATAAAGAAATACGTTCACTTAATCTTTTATAGTTGTCCCTAATTATTTGTCCATTTTGACAAATCAAGAAAGGACAATTTCTTTTACATATTTTACTCTCAATGGAGTATTTTGAAAATCTTAAATTTTAATGAGCAATTTTCACATATAGCAAATACAAAATTTATATTTGTATGCTATAACAAAGTTTGCATAATTGCGTTCTATAACAAACATAAATATGTATCATTCGCTATACATATACAAATAAATCAAATGTATAATTCGCTATACATATACAAAACAAAGCAGCTGTATACAAATCAATTGTATAATTTGTGTATGCATAAAAAGAGAAAGTGAGAAAGACAAATGAAAATCGGGCAGAGAAATATTTGTATCGTATAATTATAAGTTCATAGGACGAAGATATATCTATTTGCAAGTGTATATACAATTTTTATCTCACTTTATACGAACAAAAACACAATTTATACAATTCGTTTATGTTTGTATAAGCGATAGAGGCGAGGGTGGCGAGAGGAGAGAGAGGGAAATGAAAATATATGTATATATATAATTTTTGCAAGCTTTATACAAACAGAAACACATTTTATACACTCGTGTTTGTATAAAAGTAAGAGTGAGCGACCGAGCGAGAGAGGGAGAGTGACGAGCGAAAGTTTGAAGGAGAGAGGTGATTGACAAATAATTTGTTAGAGGGTACAACTAAATTAAAGTAAAGTTATATCATTTAATTTTAATTTAATAGTTTTTCATTATATACAATTTTTTAATTTTAATTTATCAATTTTATAATTAATAGAGATAAAATGGTAAATTTATTATCTCAATAATTATTTTCTTATAATTAGAAATAGATAGAGTAATGGTAATTAGTGGTAAGGATATTAATTAATTTTATAATTTGGACAAGTATAGAGAAGATGAAGGGTGGACCTATATGAGTGGAGGTGTGAGACGGCAAATCTCAAAATTCGTCAACGCATTCTTCCAATTTTGGGAAATTAACAACAGCATAAACAGAAGATGAGATGATGGAGAATGGCGGAGATAATAGCTCAGCTGCATTTCGATGTTTGGTTAGGAGAAAGAGAGTTGATGCTGCAACCCAAACACTTGCAACTCACCAATTGGCCAGAAAACTCTCTCTCTTTGACCTTGTAGCTATTGGTAATTCTCCTTACTCTTTATTGGCTAACCTTTTATGCTTCATGCACTCAAACTTTCTTCATTCATGCCTTTTTTGCCAGAGCCCTGTGTATGACTGTTTATTGAACTTTTTTTAGTTCATATGAATTGACAAATAATCTGAGTTAAATTGGGCAGCCGATTGTGGGGAAGAATTTCCCTCAACTTTCGAGGACGAAAAGAGAAGAAATAGAAATATGGGGATTGGGATTGGAATGGATATTCCATAAGCAAGCTAATCTCACCATTTTGATATATTTCTATGAGATTGTTATCCTTATCTCACCAATCAAACGCGGCATAAAATAGTCCTTGTATTTGTCCCATGGGATAGCTTTCTCATCCTACGTACCAAACAAGAGAGTTAATTGAATGTGCAACTAAAATTGGCAACTGCTTAAAGCATTACTACTTCCTTTTTCCAAATTTTGTTCAGGAGGTATATCAAGAAAATTAAGTGAGAACTAGCATGAGGTTAAGGGATTAAAAAGCCCAAAAATTTCAGCTAAAAACATGAAGGTAAAAGCTACTGCAGAAAAATGTAGATGAAGCCATACTTTAGCAATAAAATTTAAAAAACCTTTACCAATTACTCCTCTTTTCCAGCGAGTGAACCCGTGGAGAGACTGTGTTTTTCCTCAATCATTTTTGGTGATTGACCAAAACTTAATTTACGTTCATAAATATGGAAAAAAAAAGGATTTTTTTATGGTTCGAATGGGTGGAATGCGGATAGGAAGAATGTTGAGGAGCAGGAAAGGCTTGAAAGCTTTGGTGTGGATTTGTAGCTTACTTCATGAAGCATTGAAACAAAGCAGATCATCTTTGATAGGTGGAAGACAAGGGACCAATTTTTCACATTTTTTGCTCTTATGATTTTCTTCTTCAGTGAATTGCTTCATAATATGTTTCAGATGTACGTGTGACACCATGGCATCATTTACAACCCAACTTGGGAAAATAGAATCTTAAGAGATCCTATATAAATTGCAAATAGAGAATTTAGCTGGATTATGAGCCAACACATTCCATGTTCGAGAAATATATACAATTTTGATTTTCTTCAAAAGAACTCATCCAATGCCATATATCCTACAAACGCTATCTATTTCCCAAAATAATATCATCTTCTTTTGTAACATTTCTTGCAAATTCTTTGCATCTGATAGTATTGAACCTTTGACCAATCATTTTGTCGCGCTCTTTCCAAGGACTCTCGAATTGCTAGTGCTTTAGCATTATGACCTTCCCTACAAGTTGAATAGGATGCCAAAGGCATGAAATAAATAACCACACATACCTGTAGTTACTGTATCAATGCTTGACTTTTCCTTTTCCCTTTGTAAACCTGCATCAGTGAAAACAACAATTACATCCTATGCCATAGTAATCGTTGCATCTTAAATCCTATTAGGTATACAAGTCAAACCTGCCGAAGGTTGCAAAGCATTGTCATATTCATGTAAATCTAATAAAGCTTATTAACTATGTCAATAGGTTCATAATTGTCACCGTTAAAACATAATGAATTTCTCGTTTTCCATATTTTTCATAAAAGGGAAGTGCTCAATTTTAGTAGCTCAATGGAATTTGGATACTAGCATGTATTTCAAAAAGCTCATTTCACCATAAAGCAAAATTCCAATATTTTCTAAACCAAGCCAGTTGATAGGAGAAAACTTCCACTCTAACTGAGGTCTCAGACAACTAAAAACCATATGGTCAATTGTTTCTGTTGCTAGTTACAGTCCCTGCAAACATCACAGCTAGTGTTTAATCTCTTAGAAATATTTGCATTAACCGGTAAGACATTAAGAAAGCATTTTCTAGGGAAATGTTTATACTTGTTTTTGAGTTTCAGTGACCACAAAAAGTTCCAGAAAGATTTTGTAGAAGACTGACAACTGGCTTGAGGCCTTTCAGTTTGAGTGTCAGTACTATTAGCTATATCTTGTGCTAGATGAAAACCTAAACTTACCACGTACTTAAGTTACCAGTTTTTTTTTTAAACCTTACCTCATGCTTACCTTTTTGATTGCTAGAGCTACAGTTTTGATTGTTATTTTGGCACTTTCCAAAGTACCCCCTAGACGTGATAGGCATCCAACACACCCCACTGTGGCTAGGCAAACACCAATTTTCATACCTTAACCATGAATTTGTAGCATTTAATAAATTAAGTAAGTACCGAAACAATA